>OW152841.1:0-39764 GCA_933534255.1 Iphiclides podalirius | reverse complement strand
ATCCTAATGGCAAGGGCTTATTATAATGTATAAAAATAATACATTGACAAGGATGTGTGGAAATGACTCTTGCTCTGCACTTGCAAGACCCCTGGCTGCTGCTGATTTTATACCTAAATAAGTTTGTATAATTGCATCATATAAAAAAATAACAATAAAACAAGACCTTAGAGTTTCTTGCCGGTTCTTCTCTGTTCAATTCTAGTTTAGTGAATCGGTGGTAGTTTTTCTATTGACGTTCAATAATAGCTTAAGTAAGGTCTGAACAAGAACTAATTTATGCAGATTTAAATAATTTACGCGACACCTGCTTAGTCTTATGCTTCCTTCTAATCACTTTCTTCTTACTTAATCACTTAATTTCTTGTTCTTCTTCTTCAACGCAATTGTTGTATAAAATTAGTGTGGCTCTCCGCTCTGTACACTACCATGAGGAATAAATTAATTGATGCGTCATGAGTTAAGTTTGACGTTTGTAATTGCCACACATTGCAGCCTTTGGGATCCCGCCCAATGCGAACTGGCCGAGGCAAGCGATCTATTGGACACCAGAGGGCGCATGGCCGCCTGTCAGTAATCAGTGGTCCATTGGAGGTGGGCACCCATATGATTCGCCCTTTCCCGTACGAGCAGGTGAGCCAATACTATTAGAGCCCAAAATGCTTCTGAAAATGAGCATCTTACGCTTGCACCCACTTTAGGCTTAAAATAGTGGGCCCCGGTTTCCTCACTCAGCCATCCAAACTTCATGCTGGTCTACTGTGAGGCCGTGTACTCCAGACGAGCCTACCTGTTCGTGCAACAGCAAACGCTGCTGCCACGCCCACACCTTAAATACCTTAAGTTCCCTGTGGTAAGGTCACGCACCACTCTTCGCTGTTGCACGAATGGGCAGAACCATCCGGGGAAGTACCACGACCTCCCATAGGGCCGGCGTGAAGTAGAGGTGTTACAATTAAGCGTTTCGTCCGGTAAGTGAGCTTTAAAGGCAACGCATCTGCAACCCTACGGGTGTTACGAATTGTCAATCATTTAACACCGGGTGCACCGCTAGCTTGCCATCTTCTCAAATATCTTCATAAAAAACCATAGTGTATAAATTAAGTAATATATGAGTTAATCCTAAATGTTTGTACGGTCCCAACAGGCAACGGGCTGGACCCGTCACAGGGCATGTTGCCGCCTGGAGATGGTGGACGGGACATGAGAATGCCCGTAAGACGCCGAGGTGAGCTAAACCCCTATTAACAACCCAAAAACCCAAAATACGAACAACTCTACTCTACTTTAAATTCCGGGCCAGCACCAATGAAATTAATACGTGAACCGATGAAATTGTTAATTTCAATTTTATCTGTTCAGTCGTGCTTAGCGGTGAAGGGGAAACATAGTAAGGAAACCTGCATATATTCGAAACAACAAAAATATTACGAAGATATGTGCAGTCATAACCTGTGATGCAATAATAACCTCTATACAAAGGCCTTTGCCCAGCAGTGGGACATATATAGACTATTACTTTACCGAGACCGAGTTTATGGTTTCTATTGATGTAAGAGGAGTGTTCACATAACGCATGCAGAGGCATTAGCGCGACTGACAGTAGCAGTAAACAATTTTGAATATGATAATGATGTATTTGTAGGGTTCCGCACCTCAAAAGTTAAAAAAAAGGAACTCTTATAAGATCACTCTCGTGTCCATCCGTCTGTCCGTGTGCAAGCACCGATATTCCCAGGAACGGGTGGACCTAACAAGTTGAAATTGATACTTAGGTCTAAAGGCTCTAATCTTCTTCTTCTTATATATAAAAATGTATTTCTGTTCGTTAGTCTCGCTAAAACTCGAGAACGGCTGCACCGATTTCGCTAATTTTGGTTTTGAAATATTTGTGGCGGTCCAGGGAAGGTTTAAACGATAAAAAACTAGGGGAAAATTGCATGGAAAATCGAAATTGTAACAATTTTATTTTCCCATACAAACTGTACCTTTCAACTGTGTCTGTGTAACCTGTTAAACACTTTATGCGTGCATTCCGATTCAGTAAATTATATGGCAAAACAACGTTTGCCGAGCCAGCTAGTAGTTGTATAAAAATCAAGGTCTTGAGTCAACACGATACTAAAATATGGGTAAATTTAGATTTTTGCGAAAACTTATTTTAAATGCAGTAATCAAAATCACTTCTATCGCCTTAAAATTTGTAGAAAAAGTAAGAAAATATTTGTCGCCGTTGTGGGAATCGAACCCACGTCTTCAGCATTCGCGGCCTGACGCTTTAGCCACCAAGCTAAACGGTTGATTGCCACAACGACGAAAATCTTAACGTCTTTTATCTACATTGTTTTTTAGCCTTTGAAGCAATGCTAAGCGCATCCATTGTTATACCCTTCGTAGCATACAAACAATTTCGAATATCGTTTTACAACGTTAAATCGAACGAGAGATGTCGCCATTGCTTTTTAGAAATTTAATTTGTGTGCTAATCTCTGCAATTTTTGTACAAATTTTAATGTTTAATCTTAAGTGCAGAGATTAGCACTACAAAAAAATTAAACTTCCATCGCCTGTTCCCTTGAGCCTTGGTCTTCCGTCACATCTTTTATTTCAAAGGAATGGCAAATGATCAAGCGGATCTGATCGCCCGATGGTAGGTAAGTTATCACCGCTGTACATGGACACCTACAACCCGAAACATGTTGTCGGCGTGTTGCAAAACGTTGTCAAGTTGCTCACTCAGTACTACTACTGTACGAGCCGTTTGAAATTAAAAAAAATTGTGGCACTCGATAAACTTGGGACTGCCGCGGTAAAGCTATTGCATAGCATTTTTTTATCAACGTATGCTATTATAATTATTTATCTATTTTTTTATATACGCAGTATTTCCTTTTCTTTGATATTAGTTCAAGTTACACTTTTTGAGCGTGGTGACCAATAAGAAAACAATTTTTTTTCTTTTATTGAATAAATGAGAAGTTAATAGTTATCGTTTAAAATATTTTTATTATCTTACAATACATGTACGTTATTCAGGAATTTTTATCATTGAAACTATAGGTTTATGGTAATTGAATTAAGAAACAAGTTTGAGATATCCTCTAATTATATCATATCATCATATTGTAACGACCTATTAATAATAATAAATATTATTATTAATTAGTCATAATAAAGAGCAATTAAGATGAAAATAAAACGTTTAAGAACGTTTAATCACAATAAAAGTTAATAATATATACTTAAATTAAAGAAATTTAAGTTTTAGTATGAGAAAATGATATTACCAAAAATTGATTAAAAATAGTTAAAAATCACTTAAAATACTCAAAGAAGGATATTTATTAAAATATAGCAAGATACGATCACTATTATGTCCATTAAATACAATTCCATACTTAGTGATTTCTAAGGGAAGTATTATGTACCGTGCGGGGACACATTTGTATGACCGCACATATGTAAGTACAGAGGTCGATCGCGACTCTTAGTACTATATTGAAAGTACAGAGGTCGATCGCGACTCTTAGTACTATATTGAAAGTACATTGTATGAACGTCCCATACCAATATCATATGGAAGTAAGGTCTAATGGATAAAAGTAATAATATGTGAAGGCTCAGAGAAAAAATAATAAATATATAAATATAATGAAGAGCAATGAATGACTTGGGACTTTATAAGACATATTACTATGGAGTTGCGTGGTACTTCTGTACGACGATATGGTCTACGGTAAACGTGGAACCATGAATGGATATGTCTTCAGTGGTGGACATATCATCGATAGCTGGTGGTAGTTGGCGTCTTAGTGACCATCACTATGATACGTTGGCTGTCTTTCGGCATAGTAAGAGTTTGGTGGTAGTTGGCGTCTTAGTGTGTTGCACTATGATACGTCGACTGATCATCTGACTTTGGGGAGTCTGGTGGTGGCTTGCGTCTTAGTGTATTCCACTATGATACGTTGGCTATTACTTGGCTTGGGTGGGGGTCCGTTGGTGGTTGGCGTCTTAGTGTTTACGCTATGATACGTCGACTATCATTCGGATCGTGAAAGAGTATGTTTGGACACTTCGTGTGTTCCGAGTATATTCTAAACTTTGGAGCCGAAGTTGATTGCAGTTATATTTATGTGGTGTGAGGGTGTGCCATCTACGCGATAGTCACATTGATGCGTGCGGCTATATGCAGTAATGCGTCTTGTGGTATTTGCGGGGTGATCTGCGCCTAATATCATTGCATCGTATGATTCTGGTTGACGGAGGTTCGAGGTGATGATGTCTGCTGTGTATGCGGATAGGCTGTATGTTGGCGTGTTGACCTGCGATAGGTGTATTGATGCATGTTGCATTTAGTGACATTGTGTCTTGCGACATTTGCTTGGGAGACGACACTATTCGTAATGGCCGAGTCTGCGTCTCGGTTTGATGCACATCTCAGTAGATTTGTCCAAGTCGGGTTCCTGATGACGGAACTGCAGACTGTCTGACCTCTTTATACGTTTTATCATTATTAACGAATCTCAGTAAAGTTCCCACCGTTCGAACGAATATGTTGGTTGGCGCTCACCGCACACGGCGTTGGTGAGTGTTTTCATGGAGCCGTGTGCCTTCCCTACATTTTTTTAAAATGTGGGGGAGCTGTTGACTTGTATCGGGTATGTGAAATTGATGTGAGCCCTTTTCAAGAGAGAAGGGATATTAGTTTAAAAATTATATTGTGAGCCCTTTACAAGCGTGAGAGCTCGATACTCTGAGCCCGTCTCAAGCGAGGGATTAGTTAATAAGAAAGCAATCTGGCATTATCCCTGGCTTATACCGAAACTAGTGAATATTTATCTATCCAAGATACACCTAAAAGAATCAAGTTACTAAATAAACACAACGTAAATGCGGTCCTACCGAACATGACGATCACAATAATATTTCATCCTGGTCACGTAATGATGTTATATGATTTATTCATATAATGGGGGAAAAAATATATAAGTTATAATTATATATACGCAACAAAGGGGGGTGCGAGTTACAACAGGAGGGTCACCGGAGGGACCAGAGACCGTACAAGACTATGTCTGCAATTTAAGAAAAAAAATGCGCTATATACACGCCTTGGTTCGGGAAAATGGGTTACAGTCAAGTGAGAACATGAAACCAGATACGACCGGAAATCGAACACGGACGGCTTCGACGAAGGGTCACTGGTGTGGCTGCATAACCCAACTCGTCGGAAAGGGAAATCCCCAAAGTTGCAGACCAAGTGGGACGGTCCATACAAAGTGGTTACCCGACTGAATGATGTGACTTATAGGATTCAAAAGCAACCAAGAGGAACATTCAAAGTGGTACACATAGACCGTCTGGCGCGTTACCATGGCAGTAACAATGATGCTCGGGACGAGCATCTCTAAGAGGGGAGTAGTGTTATGAACACACAAAGGAACTAACGCCATCTAGCGTCAACTATTAAAACCACTAAAGAACAAAGACGACATAAAACCCCCTATTCAATACTAGATGGCGTTAGAGGAACTGCTATGGAACTATAGTCTCGAAAACCGGGTACATTCGCGAACTTTCCGTAATCACGAACATGTTCGTGCGTGTCGGGTACGTTCCTGGAATGATCTCTCTGGATTAGTCCGGAACCGGTCTCGGCCCATATAAAAAGCCGCAGGGAGGCGAGCGAACACAGTTCAGTTTGAGCTACCTTCGAGGCGATTTCGGAGCGAAAACTAGTGATCAAGAGCGATACCAATGAAACCTACGACTTGGCTACAAAATAGGACATCGTTAGTGCTTAGTGTTTGGACCTAGTGCTTTGTGTTGGACCTAGCCCTAGTAAATAAAGTCTTCAAAAGAGTCAGCAGGTCTTTCTCTCCAAATCCTTCGAACTCTAACACGTAACAATATTATTATACATATATGCGAAAGGGGGGGAGTATGTTACATTATGAAACGTCGAATTTTACATAAAAATTGATACATGAGTGCGTAAGCTACCACCGGTTCCGAAAGCAGTTTCTGTTGAGAAGAGGCCGGCAAGAAACTCAACAGGTGCTCTTTTTAACCGACTTCAAAAAAGCTTCTCAAATTGACTGTATTTTTTTGTTTGTTTTATCATCAAACAAGCTTTGAAATAAGCAAAGAATCACTTTTTTTATTACAAAAAGCTGGTGCTTCTCGTGTGGTCCCATTTCAATTTTGTCCAGTTCTGACAATAGCATCCATAAGAAAACCATATAGGCCATTTATATGGGCTTTTATTTACTTAAGTAAATTTACATTTAGTTTGTGCGCGACAAATGGACGATTATCTCAACATGATGCTTGCCGATTTCGATGATTCTTTTAACAAAATTGGACTAAAAAGAAAAAAATATTTCTTTTTCGATTTCATACAACTATACCATTGAAACTATACCATTTAAAACTATTGTATGCCACTTTTTGGTTAATCCTAAACTTTCTCCCAACCATCAAAGGTTAACTGGAACAAAATGCTATTTAGAATTACGTTCGCCTTTGTCCAAACATTCGGTACAATAAAGAATTTTCAATCAATCAATAAATTTGTCACTCAATACAAAAAAATCTTTTCGAGCACAGCGCCTTTTTTTTGTTGACGTTGGGGAAATGCCTACGCATACCCGCCCTCGTGGGGTCAAGAGCGGGTTATGTCGGACTCGCATCGACTAAAACCCCCACGATGTTACACCTATGCGCAAATCGGTAGCGTCACGGGAACGCTTTCGCAGACTTCGCCAGCGCTGGTCGCCGCAGCAGGCCCCTCCCGGGGAGCTACTCCCCTCCTTCAGGTAAGGCGCGCTGGAACATTCAGCGCGCCTTCCTACTCGGCCACTTTTACTTTCGCTGACCAGGGCCATGGAAGCCAGTGCTAACAAGCAGCTAGCTTTCCAGCCCCCAGCGGCGGACCTGGTCTGTGGCTCCGCCGCTTACCACGTTTCGCCCTCGGAGGGTAGGGAGAACGGCGCACCGCAATACCGACACTCCTCTCCCCCCCGCGGCCCCACCACCACTGCATAACCGGTGCAGCCCCGCCGAGTCGCGGAGGATAGCGAGTGCGGCCAACGCAATACCGACACTCCTCTTTCCCCGCGAGTCCTCCACGGTAGCAGAGGACAGGGAGAGCAGCTTCACCTCTACCACCCTCGATCTGTCCCCTGCACCCTCCAGCACGCATCCAGAGTGGGCTCATGAGCCCACTCGGAGCGGCACTCTCGGGCCGGCCTTACACCACAGGCCGGCCCAGTGTGGGTTCCTCTTAACTTCGCCGTGGTGGAACAAGCCGCGGCTACTAAGCCCCTCCGCCACGTCAAGGCGGGAACCCGGTCGGAGGGGTCGATCACAGCGCCTGCTCGATGACGATGAGCAAATCAACTCATAGATTACTTAAGTAATTACTTTTAATTAGTTGTAACGTCTCAATTGTTAAATTGCACATCATCCTTGTTCATCATTGAGGCAATACACATTTTTTGAGAATTCACGAATTTCCGGGTTTTACTTGAGAATTCCTTAAAAATTCCCGAAGAGTTTGTTACCATAAAATTAAGCACTAATACTTGCGCCGAATTAGCTACTTAGTTTAAATCATTTTCATTTCTTATTTTACATTTTTCAACCACACGTATGACTAACAATAAAAACTACATACGAACTTTATTATTAATGCTAATAGGACCTGCAACGGATCTTGGCTTTAATTGTTTAACTATATCTTTGAATTTTTCGGGGGTAACTTAGCTTAAAACTTGTCACCCGTTGTGTTAGGGTAATGCAACCCTAAGTCCACATACGATAGCTGGTCATTAGGCAGTGTGTATAATTTTAACAGGGAATTCAAAAGAGCCGCTTGTTCTGGAAGGAAGAGTTCTACATACGTATTGGTGGTGTAGCAATCGACTACCCAGAATCGCACACATTCGTGAAGACTTTGAGGAGAAACTCCTTACACACTTAGGTGAAGCCTTCACAATTCTACGAATGGAGAAGGCGTGCTACCGTCAGTTTATGATCAAAGAAACCACTACTGCAAGACAATATTCAATCGGCACTTTCTGCATAGATTGGTCACAAATTAACAATTTTAATCACTAGTTGTAGCCCGGGTTAACAATGACATTCAGACTTCCAACGCCTCGGGCTGCTCCATGAAATAAACGCTGCAAAGTTGACTCGTGAAATACGTAAACAATTGCATTTGGTAATGTAAACATAATTTTTAACATAACATAAATAAAAGAAATTATTAACGCAACCCCCGTTAATTTAATGCACGATGAGCGATACCTGCGTTGAATGTATATCATATCATTTCATGTCTATATTTATATAGTTTTGGTGGCATGCGGTGCAGAGTATAATATGATATCGTTTGTCCTTATTTGCCTCAAAAATAAATGTATTTTTTAGAAAAATACTATATAGAACAATATACCTATCCTATTCACAACTCTTTCGTCACTAGACAATATAACATGTTTTCTTTAGAACCTAACCTTGAAAGAGCGAAATTGATCCTCGTGAAAAAGTATCAAACATCTAAACAGAGCATCGTATTGCACATATCCTCATCCAGACATGACTTTATAATTTCTGTACAAAATTTTTTCAGTTCTTGTTTGAACTCACACCTTAAAACTATACATATGATAATGAACAAATTGCCATATTATTAGTGCTGTAGTAGTGTATATGTGCTGCAGTAAAAAAATATTTTACTTACTATTCCTTCGACTCAATACAAAAGGAAATAAACAATTATTACCAACAAGAGATACCTAGTATTCAATTCAGTTCTTTTTTAAACTTAAAATAAAAAATACTTGCCCTAATACTAAATTTCCTTAACTCTAAAAATACAATTGATAAATTATGGTTTTAATCTAATCCTATCTACGTTAATGTACTTACTTTAAGTGCGAATAAAAAAATAACACAAAGGGTAAAACGGTACCCTATTACTAAGACTCCGTTGTCTGTCTGTCCGTGATAGTAAGTCATTTGAAATTTTCACTGTTGATGTATTACTGTTGCCGCTATACCAACAAATACTAAAAATCAGAATAAAGAATTGAAGTGGGGCTCCCATACAACAGACTTGATTTTTTGCTGTTATATAAAGATAATATGCGCTGATACTCTCTGTATAGAGGTGGCCTTTGCCCAGCAGTGGGACATGTATAGGCTGTTACTTACCTTTTTTTAATATATAAACGTACGATAGATAAAGGTACTGAACCCTTCCTGCGCGAGTCCAACTCGCACTTGGCCGGTTTTTAAGTAATAATTATTATTTTCCTCGCTAGAGAGCTCCGATAAACGCGTGCGATCGTAGCCCGGTACCGCCGCAACCTACATTTTAAATTTGTAATATCTAGTCATACCGATCTTTATTAAATGCACAATGTATTTAAGGTACTTAATTGGATAACTATTAATGCTATAATGCTTTAAATCGCTTCGTAAATAAGCCATTATTTATCGTAAAAAATGATGGATAAAAAAATGGTTATTTTCGGTTATTCCTAAGATATGGACATATATCATCGGGTACTTTTTTGTAGATCTTTTAAAGTCTACAATACTGTAGTAAATTATTTTGATCTATCTCGTAGGATTCAGCCAGCGTTTGCAATGTAAGCGCAAAAAAAAAAGTGTTTATATATGACATCACATTATAATATAAACCTTTTGAATCACTCTATCTATTAACACCGCATCAATATCCGACAGCGGGGCGACTTTGTTTTATGTTATGTGTAGTCATTAAATGTATAATTATGATGCGTTTTTCGCAACCTGTTTTGTTCTATTTAAACCAAACTCGCAAGTTTCCTTATTATAAAATAACCTTTTAATCACTGGAAATTCCAACACAGACTACATATGCCGAATTTGTGTTCGTCATATGTAGTCTGTGTTGGACAATAAATTTTATTGTGGAATTGAATTATGTTATAACTTTTTCAAATAAAAAAAAACATATAAATAAGACCTAATTGTATTAGAAATAAAAGTGCACTAATTGGCCCATGCATAATTTCTCCGATTCTAAAGATAATTATTCACCCAATGGAAATATAATAATGTTATAATCGATGAAAGCTTATTTTGAAGAGTATCGTTTTTCATCTTTCGTTAAAACAAATTGTCAATAGATGAATTTATAATACATTCCTTGTACGAAATGTTTAAAAGAAAGGTTTTTATGAAACATCAACTTTACGCCCCTTGTTTATTTAAAGTCAAATAATATGGCACATCGATCATTAAATTCGATCAATAGTTATGGGAGTTAGCGTACTGACAGAAAAAATCGCAACCGGGTAACAATATATTATATGCAGAAATTCAAGACTTTTCACATGACTTATCAGTCAGGTAATGTCATTTATGTCGAACGTTGAGATAACGCACAAATACGCACGACCTTAGAACTCTGCAGATAAACTTCAGTTAGACGTTGTTACAACAAATGCCCTATGACAAGAAATTCTATATTAAGAAGAGTTTTAAAAGCACAAATGTGACTCTTAGTCATATATTTATCCTGTTTCGTAGAAGCTCTTCACAAAAAGAAATACCACGAAAATAAATAAACAAGTCATTTAAAAAACTGAAAAACCCGATTACGTTGCTGTGTATTTTTTTATTTTGATGGATAGATAGTGCCACTCTCACAGTAAATACGATTATAACGACACATTTCAAGCTAAAGTCCATCAAGCCCTGAACGCTGTAGAGCGTGACCAAACAATTTTTACGTATAATCTAAAAGATTAACATACATACATACATACATACATACATATACACATACATACATACATACACAACCCTCCTTCTGGCACAGTCTGGTAAAAAGTGTGGGTCATGCAAATACTTTTGCCGGAGGAATCGAATGAACGAACCGTGACGCTGAGGATTATCCCTTACTAACTGCGCCTGCAGTCATCGAGCTCATCGCTTACTAATAGGTATATTTTAAAGGTTTACCCTTTAATAATTATGTACCGTAAGTATTTAAATCAGAAAAATAAAACAACGAATGTTCAAATTCAAATTTAAATTATATACATATAACTTTATTCAATAAAGAAGTGTTACACTTACGTAATGTTCTGTAAGGAAAAAAATAAACGAAAGAAATAGATAAATACTTTTTCTTTAACACACAAACGTCCATTTACATTTTTTTTTAATTGAACAACTGATTCGTTTTGAATGTTTTCAGGGATTTATTCGTCAAAATATATAATACATTTCCCCATAAAATTATTACTTATTGTACGCAGGCTATTTGAGCATACGAGTAGAATGAATTTATGTTTGTTCCATTATTTATATCATGTACATTTCTATTTTCGGAAAATTCATTCTTATTTATATTAGATATTTACTGAGAAGGAACTGCAAAGTGGTAAGTTAAAAAAATGACAATATAAAGATAAAATTAAATTTCTTATTTCGATGAATAAATGATTTGATATCAGCAACAGTCAATCTATACTAATATTATAAATGCGAAAGTAACTCTGTGTGTCCGTCTCGCTTTCACTCTAAAACTACTGAACAGATTTAAATGAAATTTAGTACACAGATAGTCTAGAGACTGAGGAAGGACAAGGCTAGTTTTTAATTGAAACACAGTGTTGTAAAGGGTTGAAAGATATTTATTTAAGGGCTTCAATGCGAGCCGACGCCGCGGACGAAAAGCTAGTATTTCTATAAATTTCTCTCTCTCCATAACCTGGACCTCAAAGAACCACACACCACATAACTCCACATAGGTCGATTAGCGCTTACGTGGAGGATAAAGGTTGTGTGTATGTCGGCCGCGTTTCGAGTTGTATTGTATGTATAATTGTTTGGGCTTGCAGGTGCGTATTATACTGCGTATTATACTTCCACTTGACGCCAGTCTTCTCTGGGGCCGTGGCCATACCACATTTTTTAAGATGCCTATATGAGTTTTTGAATCTAAACATCATATAAGATGATGATTTAAAGACTCCGTAGCAATGTTAATTACAGCTCCTTAGTGCGACGCTATCGGCGTAAAGACCTATTGTGGCTGAGGGGCGTGGGAGGGGGGTGTTTGTGTTATTGGTGGAGGGGGGTGGGCTATTGAGTGTGGGGGGGGGGGCGAGGGGTGTGGCGCACACTGATCTCTGACCACGAGCTTTGATTGTGAGCTCGATCGACGTTCGCGTCACGTAAGTTGTAACTCAGCGACGGTTGGTGAAACCCATAATAAAACCACAATTACATTAACAATAACAACTGGTATTCCCGTTTTAATTATAGACATGTCACAAGCGTCAAACATTCTAGGATGACGCATATTCGGGGGTCAATGCGATAACTACAAGGAAAAGATTTGGTATCTCACGACTGGCCTCGAGAATACGAGCAGTCGCGAATGAAACGCAGTGGGTGCCGACCAAGCCGCACCGAGGAATGTGCCCAACCCATACCGAGCGCTGGTGCTGACCACAGCGTTTGCACGTTCCACTGCTCTCCTCGCAACAACGGCTCTGCGCAATACAAAAGAACTCCCATGTGAGTACAGACTTGCCCATTTAAAGTGACTACAATTTACCCAAGTTGTAGTAGGAGTTAACGCCGCGGCTGGTGACAAGAGAGCTGGTTCTTTTCTCGCTCAAAGGTTAAGCATAACTATTCAGCCAGGAAATGCAGCAAACGTTATTGGCACCATGCCGCGTGGACTAGGATAATATGTAATTTTCGATAGATTTAATGTTGTAAGCCCCATTACATTCTCTGTTTAGTAGTCAATAATCTATTCAAAAATCAGATTTTTCATTTTTATTTTGTTTAAAAATAGCTTTTAATTGTAATTTAAATGTATAGAAATATTCTAATAGATTTCCGTCCATAAAAATTTTAAGATCATTGTATTATGTTGACCAATTTAGCTATACTCATGAAACATCATATACATCTTGGTACATTCTCTCATAATGTTATAATTTATAATGGTACAGCCTAAACGATAATTGTCTCTCTCATGGTCTAAAGAAGGGTCATTTCAATAAGTGCTAATATTTTTGTATTTTGGATAAATTTTTTATTCTTTTAATATTTTTGATTTTGCACCCTTATTAAGACTGCGTCATTACTACTGTATTACTTAAGACCTAAGCGTTGCACAATTGTAGGCCCTAAATAAATGAGCACGGGGCGTGCTAGAACTCGGTTCAGCGGTGAAACTAAAAGAGGAAAAACGAAGAAAAGGAAAAGTGCTAATTGAAAAGTGTTAGTGAGGAATGGAAAAAGTGAAAGTGGGAATCAAACAGCTTAATTGGAGGACTTGTGCAATAAGAAGAGGGCCATCGCATCGGTTAAAGTAGTGTAAATAAAATGAAGATTAGGGTGGTTCCCTGGCCTTTGTCTTCAATCCCGCAACTCTTAGTTCGCAACAATATGTATGTTTGAATGTAAATATGTTAAAAATTGGCAGATAAACAATTAAAATGAAAGCAGCTGGTGATGCTACTTGGTCTGCAATGGCGGTATTGACGATGCTGGCGGCGGTGTTGACGGTTGCGCACGGCGTCCCACAAGGGCCTACCGACGGGGACCCTAACCTCAATCCCACAGGTAAGTTTTGTATAGTTTTATGCGATGTGTTCTGTATTTAGTAATATAACGGATGACTACGTTATTCGGAGGTTTTCTTAACACGAATTGAGCCCAAATGACAGATTTATTTCCGATTATTTAAGAATTCTGCAAAAAATCCATCTAATGCTTCTAGTCGTATAAACCTCAATGTGAAAAAAAACATAGGTGGTCTCATGGGGACTGCTGACAGAAGTGAAAACATAAAACAAGATCAAGATTAATTATACAATATTTAATTCTACATATTTCATAATGGAAGTCAAAGGTGGAGGGCCCATGTCCAGCAGTGGACGTCCTACGGCTGATATGATGATGATGATGATATTTCATAGGCACTCCAAACGATAATACAATTATTTATAACATATCCAAACCAAAAATTTATTTTTGCGTATTACTTTTTTTAAAATAGCTCTTGGAGAGCATTTAGTAACAATGACGCGAGTTCCATGATTTTTCAGAATTCTAAAAGTGCTCAATGGGCCTAAAGCCTTTTCACTGCAAAAATTGTTGTTATCTTTCATCGTATAACTGTTCAAGTCACCCAACAATAAATAATACAAAAAATACGTATAGAATGTAACCTTGAATATGTCTAAGCATTTTGTGTACCAGAAATGCTTGTACCAGAATATGATTGAATCTTGAAATATGATTGTCAACATCTTTATACCATATTCGAACAAAAAAATAAATAAAAGCAAGTATTTCTAATTTAAACTTGAAGGTTAACAAGATTAAGGTTATTGCAGATAACTTGTACGCGACGTGCACGACGGGCGACAAGAGAGGTATGTGCCTCAGGGACTATCAGTGCTTTCCAAACGGCACCATTGCCGAAGGCGGGGACATTGCCCAGGGTGAGATCAGGTACGAAGCCTTCATGTTCATCAGATGCAATAAACCCATTACATATCTTCTCTACGCGTGTGTTTAAATGCTTTATAAAGATCACAAAACAATTAGTTTTTAAATTTAAAATATAGTGTGAAAATAGTAAAAGGGACATTATTTTTAATAGAGAATAATTTTATTTTGAAGTAGTATTAGTAGGCAGGCTCTTAGAGTAAACTTTACAGCTTTATGACCTGATAAAACACCCCTCAGTATTAGTATACTTCACAACTACCGTACTCGGTCTATGATTTCACGTTAACAGCAATATATTACATATTTAATTACGCAATTTTTAGACAATGCTACATTATTTTAATGAAACGGGAGTATTTAATAAAAACCGTTTCTCTTCCTTGTTACAGGGATTCCTCCGCCCCGATCACGTAAGTGCATATTAAATTCCTTTCTGAATTATTGAGAGTAATGCGAAAATAGTAACTGTAGGACAGTAATAGAATTGATTAGAAAATAAAGATAAGATGTTATGACTTTCTCAGCGACTGCGGTGAAGATTTTTGGTGCTGTACGTATGCTTCAGACGCCAACCCGCCGGTATCACCAACGCGTGCGAGCACACCAAGCCCCACATCCATATCGAGCGCGGCGGGAAGTGAGCATTCGCCAATTATTAACGGCTTAAGTTTAACTTAATACGACTTAGGGAACTTCAAGTAGAGACCCTACCCATACTTTAAAGGTCGGCAATGCAATCGTGACTCCTCCCATGTTTCTAGCGTTCATGGGCGGCGGTGGTCGCTTACCATCAGGTGACCCGCTTGCTCGTTTACCTCCTTTTACAATAAAAAAAGAAGTTTTACTAAAATTTCGATAAAATAAAGAAGCTCATCACTCCCACAAAACTCTTCCCTCATTCTAAATCAAAACAAACCCATAATTTACATTAGTTATTCTTTTGTTTATGTGTTATTAAGTGCTTAAGGACGACGACATTGTTCTAATATTGAAAGTCGCTTCGCTTCGCTCCCCGTAGACGCGGCATGTTCGAGGGTGTTCGACGAGGACTGCACGTGGTGCGTCGGCCTCTACAGGTAGGTTTGGTGCGTCGGCCCCTACGGTCCCACATTCGCACGCAGCCGGCGAATGTGAGTCCGTGGCCAGGACTGACCGTGGATTGAGCCGAGGCCAGGCCGGGGGGCGACGTGCAGCGGGAGCAGCGCACCGCCAGCGGCCTGTACTGCGGTGGGGCGCTGCTGGGCAGCCGCGTGGTGCTGACGGCCGCCACGTGCGCGCGCGCCGCGGGTCAAGAGGCGGTGAGGGCGCGCGTGCCCGGCTCGGCCGCGCCCGACAAGGAGTACGCGGTGGTCGACAGGATCCTGCACCCCAAATACTCCACAGGTGAACCGTGAACTCCGATTGATACATTTTGAATTTTTTTTTAATTCAAAAACTGGCTAGCACTTGACTGCCATCCCACCTGATGGTAAGTGGCGATGCAGCCGTTGACGGTAAGCGCGCTAGCTCAGTAGAAACCTATTCACTCTTGCCTTGAAGACGCCAACGTTGTATTTGGACGGAAAGACGGACGCAGGCAGGCTATTCCATTCCTTAGCTGTACGGATGATAAATGAAGAAGCGAATCGCTTTGTTCTTGTACGTGGAACGTTGACAGCATAAGGATGGAGCCCCGCCGAACGCCTGGTTGTCCGATGATGGAAAGGGGCGGGAGGAATAAGATCATGTAACTCCAACGCACACTCCAAAATGTATCCTGTAGAAAACCGAGAGGCTGGCGACTCTGCGCCTGCGCTCAAGGCTAGTGAGATTGGTTTTAACCAATAAATAGCAGGCCAAATGCGGCCAACGAAACGGTCTCATCGATATCGTGTGCAGATTTAATTTCTCGGGGCATTGTTTGACGAAGCACTTATAGCTGAAACAGTTATAGTATACCTATACCCAGAAGCAAAATCATATTCAGGTAAAGTTTCCACATTTAACCAGAAGTTAATATAGAATTATGTTCTTAAGGTACTCATGCAAATGACTTTGCACTTATGGTGCTGAACGAGGACGTTCAATGGTTAACGGACGGGAACAATGGGGGGTGTGTGGAGCTCCGGAAACCGATGGAGGGTGACTGCATAGCCATCGGGTTCTCCGCTTTAGAACAACTTGTTGCAGTAAGTGTAATGCGCACAATCTGTTTAACTATATTTTCAAATCGCAAAGGACAAACGACAAAGGACCTTTGGAAATACAAGCTTTTCTGACGAATTAACCTAAAAATATTTTTGGGCGTCTCGTTCCCGCGCTCTTCCAGCACTTAGGATAAAATCAATTTATAGGACAGGGCACACTTTATTGCGCCTTCGACGTTTGTCCAAGACAATGCACAGTACACAGTTTATAGAGATTCAAATATTGACCTCCCATTTAGGCCACAGTGTAAAATAGCATTATATTCATTTCTCACTACAGAACATATAATTCGATAGAGTCTTGTATTTTGAAATTTGAAAAGTTAAGATGTTCAAACATTACATTAATATTATTTTATATTAAAATTTTGAAAATGTCATCTGCATACCTCTATTAAAATCTGGAATGAATATAATATATGCGAAGGGCCTTCTCCTGAAAGTTTTCCAGAAATGTGACATCACCAATGGGAAACATAATTGTCATCTACGAGTATCAGGTTGATATGGAATTCTTCCTTTCATAACATCAAGCCAGATGTTAGGCAATGTTTAAGTGTTCATGCATACTTTTCCGAAATGTTTTGCTGTGGAAGGGCACGTAGAAGCTTCGGCTGTTGCAGGAATGGGCAAGCTCATCCGGGGAGGTACCACGGGCTCACAGAAGATTTGCTTGATAAGTATTGTACTTTCACGTTTCGTCTGGTGCACATCGTAACCGGGGCCCAAATTTCAAAAAAGTTGGTAACGCCTCTTGTGTCTCAACTTTTTACATTTTCTATGTGAGAAGTTGGCAAGCGAAGCGTTATAAAGTGGGCCCCTGGGTACCTCACTCACCAGACGCATAACACTTGCACGTCACGCCGGTCTTCGTTGAAGTCGTGGTACTTCCCTGACGGACCTGCCCACAGCAAACTTGCGTTGCCCTACCGGAGTACAAACATAAAATCATCTTTGTAATATGTTTATGTTCTATTGGTAGACACGTATATAGATGTTTTTATCTCATTTAAGGAATGGCAAGAATTCTTTTTTTACGCCTCTGTGTGGTGGTTTTGGAACGCTGACTGGATACGGCGTACTCTTGCTCACAGTCACAGCTGTCGGTGCGTGACGGTAGCTGCAGAAGGAAGCGTGCGCGCGGCGGCGGCGAAGTGGCGTGCGGCAGAGCGCAGCCGGGCCAGTGCCAGGCGGCCACGGGCGCGCCCGTCCTTTGCCCCGTCACCGTCGACGGTCAGGTGGGTGAAACGTCCCCTGCGTCGTGTCTACCTTTTTTTGAGGGCACACGACTGGTTGTAGCTTCGATCCGACGTATCAATACTTTTAGAACATCTGATGTTGAGTGACTACCGCCTCCCAAAGACACTTACGGCACCGGACGGTTTGCAGAGGGCGTTGCTTACCACTAAGAAAGTGGAACGAAATAACGAATTTGTAACTTCACTTGTTTGACGACTATCCATTGACAGTAGTTTCCAAGCAATACAATCGCTTGTTGGTTAGCTTTTTCTTTAGAGAAAAAACAACTTGTCCCATGTCTCTTGGAACTAAGAAATTTCTATCGACTCAAATCTTATACAGTCATTCGGGCAATGATTTGGTTCTTCTGTTTTGCGTGCCTGTGTTTCTTACTCGTTTGTTATAAATCATATAAATGAATATAAAATTACAGGGAGGAATGGCACTGGCGGGCGTGGTTCGGCAACACTGCATCGGCGATAGCGTGCTAATGGGCAAGGTCCAAGCGCACGCGGATTGGCTCAGTAACGAGCTGCATAAGCTGGGCTTAGAGCCCATATTTTATAACCCAAGCTAACCGACCTCAAGACCGCTTAAGACGACATAGTAGTTAAATATCGACTGAAAAATTAATAAATTGTATTATAAATTAAATGAATGTAATGCATTGTATGAAAGAAATACACGTGACAGCGTTATATATTTTATGGTATAATTTTTATCAGTCATTGTATTTTTTAAACGGTTTTATTTAGCTCGACCCGTGCGGAATTTGTTTATTTATTTGGGTCAAAATTAGAAATTGAAATTTAAGTACCTTCCCGTTGTCAGATTGATCTGAAATTTGGTACACATACTTAATTTAGATTACAATACAATATTGTAGTTTTCAGTGCACATAAAATAAAACCGTTTAACTTAAAAAAATTAAACGGTTTTATTTGGATAGAGGCCTCAACATAATAAAGCCAGCGGTGATGTAAATGTCGGACACATATCACGGTCGGAGGCAAGCGACGAGGACAGTGGAAATTACATCGCATTTTCAGTACCTAATGAAGCAGTTAAATCAGTGGCATAGCTATCGTAGGCGCAGGTGGTCAATGCACCAGGCCCCCTAACCTTCGACAAGAATGGAGCAGATAGCTCTCGAATCTGACCTGACTGTCAACATATACGCCAAGCGTCTTTGATAAGCATGTGCTAAAGTAGCACATTGGATCAACGATATGCTGATGTGCTGATGGTTGTGAGATCAAGTCCAGTCATCAGCTTTTTAGTAAAGTTTTCATTTTTCCTTTACCTCGCGTGTGATATCCTCTATATGATATTCAGTGTAATGTATAGAACTCTCGATGCAAGGTTTTGTATCGTGGTTATTTGTCTTCAGCTATATATATATTATAAAAAGCCGCGGGGAGGCGAGCGAATACAGTTCAGTTTGAGCTACCTTCGAGGCGACTTCGGAGTGAAAACTAGTGATCAAGAGCGATACCAGTGAAACCTACGACTTGGCTACAAAATAGGACATCGTTAGTGCTTACTGTTTGGACCTAGTGCTTTGTGTTGGACCTAGTGCTAGCGAATAAAGTCTTCAAAAGAGTCAGCAGGTCTTTCTCTCCAAATCCTTCGAACCCCGAACACGTAACAATATATATATATATATATATATATATATATATATATATATGTAACATTATTGTCTATGATTATTACTATATATTGGGTCGTTCATAGATATTACTTCCTTCTTATTCTTGTCAACGCCCAACGTGCATATCATGTAAGTGATCAAATAAAGTTTATACAACTAAACAAGTCTTCTTTACTCATTTACAATAAAACATGGTGTCAGAAGTGAAAAATTAATACAAATACAAGAAAAAATAATATGGCAGATCAGTCTAACATAATAATTTCAAACACGCTAGACCTCTCATTGTCGACGGACAAATATGTGAAAGATGGCGGACATGGAAGCAAAAATTCGAAATTTTTATGGAAGCAAACGAGCTTGACAACCGATCACCAACCAAACAAGTCGCAATCCTTTTAAAACGCAATCGGCGACGAAGGATTAAAGGTATTTAATTCATTCAATATTAACAGAGCAGATTCTTCATTAACCTTAAAACACGTGTTTGACAAATTCGACGCAAAATTTAATCCATGCAAAAACGTGACCGTCGAAAGATTTAATTTTTTCACAAGAACACAAAAGGAAGGTGAAACAATCGATGAATATGTCACAAGTCTGACCAACCTAAGTCATTCATGCGAGTTCAAAAGTCTCCAAAATTCTCTAATAAAAGACATGTTTGTTATTGGAATAAGAAGCCGTAAAATCCAAGAACATTTGTTACAAAAGGACAAGTTGGAAATAGAAAGTGCCGTAAATATAGCAAAAAGCATAGAAATGTCGCAAAATAGGTCAGAAAAGTTACAAAATAGTCAACAATTAAATATAAATGTCGCTAAATATCAGCCAAAAAGGATTTCAAGAAGCATAGGGAGAAGGGATAATCGTTCAGAGTCATCAGCATCAAGAAACATTTCAAGTAGTCGCAGCCAGACAAGTCAATATAAGAAACAATGTTCTCGATGTGGTCAAATTCATAGATTTAAATGTCCAGCAATGGGAAAAGTTTGTATAACTTGTAAAAAAACCAAATCATTTTGCCAATTGCTGTTTTTTCAAAC
This sequence comes from Iphiclides podalirius, assembly GCA_933534255.1. Lineage (NCBI taxonomy): Eukaryota > Metazoa > Arthropoda > Insecta > Lepidoptera > Papilionidae > Iphiclides > Iphiclides podalirius. The sequence goes on along the minus strand of OW152841.1, from coordinate 19,092 downwards.
CTAAACTTAATAAAGTAAGTACTGTCTGTAACAATTCACCCTTTGAAAATAATAACTTTATAATTAGCGCTATCAATAAATCACATCAGGATTGGCAAATTGATGTGGACTGTTATGGATATATATTAAAATGTCGGATAGATACAGGTGCTGATACAAATGTAATGTCTAAACAAACTTTTGAAACACTTTGTTCAGCCACAAACACAAAAATACCTATTTTTAACACACATAATAACATATATTCTTTTTCAGGCGAACTAATTCCAAATATCGGTATTTGTAATTTAGAATGCAAATTCACTAACGGTTTGATAAATAACTTACAATTTACTATTGCGGATTGCAATTGCCAGACAATTTTAGGATGGAAAAGTTGTGAGAAAATGGGTATAGTACAAAGATTATTTACTTTAACAGAAAATAAGCAACTACAGTCAAGGTCAGTACAAAACATTCTTAATGAGTATTCATCAATGTTCACAGGGTTAGGATGTTTAGTCAAAGAAGCACATTTAGATGTTGATCCTAGTATTCCTCCAAAAATCTGCCCAGTTCGTAGGATTCCCTATTCTCTTAGAGATAGATTAAAACAAGAGTTAGATGAAATGGAAAAATTACATGTTATTGAAAAAGTGACAAAACCAACTAAATGGGTGAGTTCTATTGTTCTAGTACAAAAACCTAATGGTAAATTACGTATATGCCTAGATCCGAGAAATTTAAATTTAGCAATTCAAAGACCTCATTATCCTTATCCTACATTTGATGACTTACGTTCTAAAATAGCCGGTGCTACAATATTTTCTAAATTAGATGCTAACTCAGGATACTGGATTATAAAATTAGATGATGAAAGTAGTGACCTGTGCACATTTAACACACCTTATGGAAGGTACAAATTTCTTCGTCTTCCATATGGTATTAATTCTAGCGGAGAAATATTTCATAGAATAATGTCTGAAACATTTGAAGGTCTTCCCGGTGTAATAACATTCATTGATGATATCCTTGTATTTGCTTCTTCAGAGTCTGAACATAATCAACGTCTTGAAGCTGTTTTTAAAAGGGCCCAAGAAGCAAACATAAAATTTAATATAACAAAATGTTCTTTTGGAGTCCCTGAAGTGTGCTATGTAGGACATATTTTTAATAAAAATGGTGTTTCCCCTGATAAGTCTAAAATAGAAGCTATAATTAATATGAAAAGTCCAACAAATGTCAAAGAGCTTCAACGCTTCTTAGGAATGATAAATTATCTAGGTAGCTTCATTTCTAATTTAGCAGAAAAAAAACTAATTTACTTCGAGCTTTACTTAAAAAACAAAAATATATGGCAATGGACAGAGTCACATGAGCAAGAATTTATAAAATTAAAATCATTAATATGTCAGGCTCCAGTATTAGTTCATTATAATATAAATAAGCCTATAAGAATGTCAGCTGATGCTTCAAAAAATGCTGTAGGAGCAGTAATATGTCATGAAAAAAAATCCTATTGCATATGCCTCAAAGTCATTAACTTCTTGTCAAGAGCAATATGCTCAGATTGAAAAAGAATTATATGCTATAGTTTTTGGATGCAAAAAGTTCCACCAATATATATTTGGTAAACCTATCTTCGTAGAAACTGATCATCAGCCATTAGTTACTCTTTTTAAAAAGCCTCTGTCAGATGTTCCTACTAGATTGCAAAGAATGATGATTACATTACAAGCATACCATTTAATTGTTACATATAAAAAAGGCACAGAAATGTATATTGCAGATACACTTTCACGTTCCCCAGTAGACAATTCAATTAAAGACTTAACAAGTTTAGAAGAACTAGAGGACAATATAGAAATTCATGTCAATTTACTTACCTCAAATTTAGCTATAACTAAAGAAAAACTAGATAAAATATTGTTTCATACGAATAATGACATAATTTTACAAAAAATAAAAGAATATTGTAAAAATGGTTGGCCTAATAGCAAACAAAATTGTGATCCAAAAGTTCTTTCTTATTGGAATATAAAAGAAGATTTACATATTATTCAAGATATAATTTTTAAGTCTCAGTCAGTAGTAATTCCAATATCAATGAGACGAGAAATTCTTTCTATTTTACATGAAGGTCATCAGGGCATGGAAAAAAACAAAAAACTTAGCCCGAGGAACAGTTTATTGGCCAAACATGAATCATGAAATCGATGACTTAATAAAGCAATGTGATGTATGCCTTATGTATAGTCCTAATAAAATAAAAGAACCACTCTTGTCACATGAACAACCTTTATATCCATGGCAAAAAGTAGCAACTGATTTGTTTGATTATAAAGGAAAGAAATACTTATTAGTTGTAGACTACTATTCAAATTACATTGAAATAGCTTATTTGAACAATGATAGTAGAAGTTCAACAGTAATTACACAATTAAAATCAATATTTGCTCGACATGGAATTCCTTTACAATTAGTCAGTGATGGTGGTCCCCCTTATAATTCAGCTGATTTTAAAAATTTCTTATATGATTGGGATATTCAACACATAATGTCAAGTCCTCATTACCCCAGATCAAACGGTCTAGCAGAAGTCTCTGTTATAACTATAAAAAATATTTTTAGAAAATGTGATGAGTCAAATACAGATTATTATTTAGGACTTTTACAACACAGAACAACACCTAGAGGAAACATAAATTCCCCTTCACAACTGTTAATGTCGCGTCAGCTAAGAACCAAATTACCTTCTAAAATAGCTAATTTAAAACCTAAAGTTGTAAAATTTTCAATACATTCACAAAACAAACACAAAAACATAGATAAATCAAAGTTCTATTATGATAAAAATTCTCATCAGTATTCAGATTTTAATGATAAAGATTTAGTATATTTCAAAAAGAATCCTAAAGGTATTTCTTGGTCAAGAGGTACTATTGTCTCAAAGTCCAACTTTCCCCGTTCATATATTATAAAAGATGAATATGGCACTACTTACAGAAGGAATTCACAACACATCCGTCAAAGATACAACAAACAATCATCACAATCAGCATACATACCATCAGAGTCAGACAATCACACTAAGCCTAGTAATATTAATATGTCAAATAATTCTTTGTTAGATAAAGAGGATGATAGTATGATTGTAACAAGTTATTTTAAGTCAAAAGAAAATGTAAATCATAGTAATACTCAGCCACCTAAGTATAGTAGTCGAGGAAGATTAATAAAGAAAAGAAATGTGTTATATTTATAATTTGTATTTTAGTTCAAAGTTATAAGAATAAGTTTGTAAACACTTCATTGTATTTCATTGTATAAGATTGTCACATTCATTTCACTTTTAGGGAAATGTATTTAAAAATTAAAACTATATGTTAGTCAATAAAAGATATTTCCCTCATTTCATTAGTTTTAAGCTTTGATTGTTAACTTAATTGTTTTTAAAAATTGTTAACAAACAAACAAATTACTTGTCATTGTCAAATGTCAACGATAGTTATTTTCATTTGTAAAAAAGGGGCATGTAACATTATTGTCTATGATTATTACTATATATTGGGTCGTTCATAGATATTACTTCCTTCTTATTCTTGTCAACGCCCAACGTGCATATCATGTAAGTGATCAAATAAAGTTTATACAACTAAACAAGTCTTCTTTACTCATTTACAATAAAACAATATATATATATATATTTTTTTTATAGTACTTATTTCAGTTTTTAAGATTAAAATAAAAATTTGTTGAAAAAAGTTTCGGTGGGCTGATTGCCACAACGATGAAATTCTCGAAGTTCAGAGCCTGTTGACTTTTTAACTGTTTATGATCTCAAGCAATACAATCAGATTTCTAATCACCACCAGGGCCAAATTCTCGACCTGGTGGTATAATGTACTCAGAAGAGGCCAGCGGTTTTGACTTTGGTGGAATCTACATACTAACAATTTTACTCTTGTTCTACAGTTCTACAATTAACCCTTGTTCTATTAAATGATTTATATGACAATTTATTCTTATGACCCGTGATAGCTCAGTGTCCGGGCGCTCGCCGTTAATTCACTTTACTGGAGCAGCCTGAGTTCGATCTCCGGTGCCAGTAACAATGAAATAAGTCATTTTAAGTGCCAAATTATTACGTGCGAGGCGGTGAAGGAAAACATCGTGAGGAAACCTGCATATTTTCGAAATAATAATAAAAAAATGTTTCAACCAAAAAAATTACTATGTAATATAAATCATTATTTGAAACCCTATTATTACGGAAACAGAAGAATGTTATCATATAAAAACAAATAATTTATTTGCACAAAGTTAAGTACTTTATTAACACATTTTATTAAACGTTTATTTTAAATAAAACTCAAGTATGTATTTACAGCTTAGTGACACTATCGTTACACTATCAATTCATAAATTTTATTATTAACATTTATTTTAAATAAAACTCCCGGTAATTAAATGCAACATTGTCTGCGGTTGTCAGGAGGTCCGTCAGCTCGACTACAAGTAGTAGGAAATGGGCTGGAGGCCCAGTCTCTGCAGCTCCTGATTGAACCAATCAGCGTGCATCTGGACTTTGCTTATTAACACACTATCGCCACTGCATGGCTTCCGTATCACGCCCGCTAGTGACATGCCTCCCTGTAATAATTCTCCTGTAATTTATTCTCATTTACACCACTGCGTTTATAATAATGGTACAGTAAAAATATGTACACCACACATAATTAAAACCCTTTGGAATTATTCTATTGATTAAATCCCTGAGTCGACTACTGATTCCAAAAGGTAGTCGGGCAAGTCGGAAAATTACGAAAATCGATGGTAGTGGATTCTAAACCCTAGTGGGGTGGTATTGATGGCACTTACTGATTTGTGGCATTATAGGGTGATAAACAGCGAATCAATTACTGATCCGAATGATTTCTCAGCTCTCCACAATTGTAAATACGATATAATATGTATAAAGCGACGCCATGTGTCTACACAAGGCCGACGGACCGCAGACATCAAACAACATTTTTCCAGTAGCGGAGATCGAACCCACACCCTCCGGCGTAAGAGATAGATCCAATATCCATTACGTCAAATTAGTCGTCAATGAGGAACGTGAGGTTTCCTTTTCCCGGTAGTCGCACAAACCGGTGCCTTGATGCTGTAAGCTATTACGAGACGGTTTCGCCTACCTGGTCGTCGCTGGTGATGGGGCAGAGGACGGGCGCACCCACCGCTGCATCGCACTGGCCCGCCTCTGCGGTTCCGCATGCGACGACGCCCTCGCCACGCGTACGTCTATTTCTGCATCTACCATCGCGCACCGACAGCGGCGACTGAACAGACAAGGACATTGCAAATTGCAACCCATCAGCGCCCCAAAACTGCACTAAACAAAGTTGTACAAGAGGGATTGTTACTATTGTTTGATGCTTTGTAGTGGGTGATGAACAGAAAGCGGCAACTGTGGCGTCGATGGGAGGGCAGTGACCTCGCCTCCACAAATTGTGCAGATAATGGGGACTGAATTGGAATAACGTCTGAGGCGCAGTTAAAGTTTTGGGCATATTATGAATGTCCTTTTGCGGGGAAAGAGCACGAGAACAAGACTTTGACTAATGGAAGGCTATGCCCCTTTTAACTGTTATTATGTTAACTGGTCATGGGTGCTTGTATGGTTTAGAAGATCGTTGAAATGGGTCATGGTCGTTACACTCACCATGACAAATTGTTCCGAAGTGGTGAACTTGATGAATACGCAATCACCTCCCATCGGTTTCCGAAGCTCCAAACATGCTCCGTTATTCCCTGCCAAATCCCATTGAACGTCTTCGGTCAGCACCATAAGTGCGAAGTCTTTTGCATAGGTACCTTAAGAATAAATAATATCCTAGGATTATTTTTATTTTATTGTTAATGTCTGCACTAACATTCAGCATGCGCTTTAAAAATTTACATTTTAAATTTCATCATGTGTGCAGGGAGTAGCACTATAAAAATTTTAAGTTCAAATAGAAATGGAGACATCTGTCTTTTGAATTATTCTTGTAAAACGATATTTGTTTGTTAACCGACTTCAAAAAGAAGGAGGTTCTATGTATTTATGACATTGTCCACCATATGATTGTGTGGCGACTCATTTGCTACTGTGTAGCACCGCTCTTATCTTTTACACCCTTACTCTCATCGGTCTAGCATTACCCTATTATTGACAAATTTCTATAGCAACGAGTGACAATAAAAGATTATGTTTTTCTCAACACGGCTTGTTCTTTGTACTGCATCTTAATTATTCCCTCCTGCCGGCTCCCAAACTGGTGACCCCGACGTGATGTGATAAATATGCGCAACATCGGAGCCCACGTCGCTACGCTTTGCAGTTTCGCTCGGAAACAACAATTTCCGCGATAATCGAAGTTTGTTCCATTCTGCGACGCCGCCTAGGTACGCTTCCTTCTTTTTGTTTTTCCCTCCGTGCAGAGAAGTCTGCTAGGGAGACTAGAAAAGCCACCTGCGAGTGAGACTATGGTATAGCCTGCGAGGGAGATTGTACAGAACAGCCATGAAGCTATAATCGCAACAACTGTAAACGCATCTACGATAATCTACATCGCTATTGGACTCGTATTTTGTCCATTCTATGTAGCGCTGAGCCGGCATTTTTCGCATCGAGGCCGGCCATTTTTCTTTCTCTACCGGAGCTACGTCATCTTTGACGAGGAGGAAGTTGAAAAGCGCGCCACGCGCGGCAATCACCCGCAACATTGTGTCAGGTGACTAACAGCTCTCCACTGATACTTCGGGATGGATGCTGCGTTTACACTCGTTCAAGTGAAAGTTTAGTGCTATTTTACACTTAAGATAGTATCATTTTATGTTGTATTTAGACTTACTTTACTTTTCTACCAATTTTATTATTACGTTTGCTGCGCAATACTGAAATTGTTTCGTTTGTGTATTTACCGATTTGTTCCACTGCGTGTATGTGTAAAGCGTTTTTTTGTTAACCAAATTACCGTCGAAATGACGAAGTTTCATTTCGCCGTGGCGCATTTAGATACCGAGTGTACGAAGGAGGTCGAAGATATTATCACACATCCTCCCGAGTTGCAACCATACACAACTTTAAAAAGCGCAATCATATCTAGATTCTCCGGTTCCTTCGAGGAGAAGGTGCGGCGCTTACTAGAAAAGGAACAGTTAGGTGACCGCAAGCCATCTTCGTTCATGCGACACTTGAAGAGTCTTGCTGGGCAATCGTTCCCCGCTGACTTGCTGCGATCAATTTGGGCCAATCGGCTTCCCCGGCAGGTTCAAATTGTGTTGGCCGCACAGAAGATCCAGGACTTGACGGAGTTGGCGGAGATGGCCGACCAGTTGGTGGAGTTGACCGAGAGGCCTACCACCGTGAGCCAGGTTTCGGCGCATCATACCTTTGAGCCCACTCTCGCGTCAATGCAGCGGCAGATCGAGGAATTGACGCGAACAGTCTCAGCGCTCAGAACAAACACCAATGAACGATCTGGGAGCTCACGCGTTAATCAAAAGCGGAGCCGCTCTCGATCGCGCTCACGCCCATGTAATCAGAAGCTTTGCTGGTACCACGATAGTTTCGGCAACAAAGCAAGCAAATGCATACCAGGATGCAGCTGGACCATTGAAGGAGCTACCAAACCTTTAAACTAAGGGAGCGGTCGGACGTGGCAAGTACCGACCGCGCACAGTCCAGCAAACGCCTTTTTATTACCGATCAAAATACCAAAATTAATTTTTTGATAGATACCGGTTCGGACATTTGTTGTTTTCCACGAAAACTTATAAAAGGACGCTTCTCAAATACAGGACTTACTCTCAATGCGGCAAATGGCAGCTCCATTAAAACTTACGGCACAGTTAATCTGAACCTCAATTTAGGACTGCGCCGTGAATTTCGCTGGGAGTTTATTTGTGCTGACGTGGATGTCCCAATTATCGGTTCGGATTTCCTAGCTTTCTTCCACCTCCTACCCGACTGCCGTAGCGGCACACTGCGCGATGAGCTTACAAACTTATCCGCATATTGTTGTAACCGCAATATAATGCAGCCAAGTATTAGGACCGTAAAAAAATCGTCTCGCGATTCCCTGTTCAGTCAACTCTTTTTAGACTTTCCGGAAGTGACGCGCCCACCTACAGCTGACCGTCAAATAAAACACAGCACTGTTCACTATATAACGACAACTAGTGAGCCGCCTGTCACGTCGCGTCCTCGTCGACTAGCACCCAACAAGCTAAAAATTGCTGAGAAGGAATTTAATGACATGGTGTCGGCGGGTACTGCTCGCCCATCTAAAAGCCCCTGGTCGTCACCACTGCATTTAGCACCCAAAAAGGATGGCATTTGGCGTCCTTGCGGTGACTACAGGCTCTTAAACGCTCGGACAGTTCCCGATCGGTACCCTGTGCGTCATATAGGAGACTTCAGTCATAATCTGGCTGGTTCTACTATATTTAGCACATTAGATCTAGTAAAGGCCTACCAGCAGATTCCGGTAGCTGGTCCAGATGTTTGCAAAACGGCCATAATAACGCCATTTGGTCTTTTCGAGTTTCCCTATATGTCATTAGGGTTACGCTACGCTGGCCAAACCTTCCAGCGTTTCATCGATGAGATCTTGCGCGGACTAGACTTCGCTTTTCCCTACATTGACTATATTTTGGTATTCTCACGGGATGCTGAAGAGCACGCCAAACACCTGCGCATAATCCTGCAAAGACTGGTGGACTATGGCGTCGTTGTCAATGTGGATAAGTGCGTATTGGGGACATGTGAGGTAATCTTCCTAGGTTATAAGATAACCAAGGATGGTATCTGCCCACCTGAAGAGAAGATCGCTGCTCTCCGCGAGTTATCGCTTCCCAAAACAGCTCAAGGTTTGAGACGCTTCCTGGGGATGGTAAATTATTACCGCCAATTTCTTCCCAAAGCCGCCAAGCTCCAAGCTCCACTTGTGGATTTTTTAACAGTTAGCAACCTAAAGGTTCAAAAGCTATGCCCTGGACAGCAGACTTGGAGCGTGCCTTCTACGAGTGTCGCGACAGTCTCTCAGAGGCCACCATGCTTGTACATCCGCAACGAAATGCTCGTTTAGGGTTGTACACGGACGCCTCCAGTACTCATGTCGGCGCTGCCTTACAGCAAAGGTCTGATCAAGGCTGGCAGCCGTTGGCATTCTTTAGCAAAAAGCTAACACAGAGCCAAAGTACATGGCCCGCGTATTACCGCGAACTTCTCGCAGTGTACGCGGCCGTACAGCATTTCCGGCATATACTAGAGGCACAACACGCGACAATCTACACGGACCACAAGCCCCTTCTTTATGTTTTCGTCCAACGCCGTGAAAAATTGCCCCCTGCTCAACTTAACCAACTCACGTTTATTTCCCAGTTTACAACTGATATCAAACATGTGAAGGGGGAAGACAACATCGTTGCTGACACAATGTCCCGCATTGAGGCTATCACGCTCGATGACGATTTCGCAGCCCTGGCAAAAGCTCAGGAGACGGACGACGAACTTAAAACCGTAAAGGTCCATTCTTCTTTACAGTTAGAGCCAACCCTCATACCTGGATCCAACATTTCCGTTTTGTGTGATGTGTCAACAGGCAAACCTAGACCCTTTTTGCCAAAACAATATCGGCGAGCCGTCTTCGATCGCCTACATGGTCTCAGCCACCCCGGCGCACGCGCTTCCGCGCGCCTCATTAGCGACCGCTATGTTTGGCCAGGCATTGCTAAAGACTGCCGCTCCTGGGCACGCGAGTGTCTCGCCTGCCAGAGCAGCAAGGTAACGCGCTATGTCGTTTCACCGCTTGGCAACATTAGCACACCTTCAGGCAGATTCCGTCATGTTCACCTGGACATTATTGGACCGATGCCTTCTTCAAACGGATTCACTTATTGCCTAACAGCAGTAGACCGTTTCTCACGCTGGCCCGAAGTTTGGCCCATGTCGTCGATAACCGCAGTAAAGTCGCTGATCAATTCACCCATGGCTGGATCGCTCGTTTTGGTGTACCGATCACTGTCACAACGGACCAGGGACGTCAATTTGAGTCCCAACTTTTCAACAGACTGATGGATTTAGTAGCCACAAAACGCGTTCGTACTACGAGCTATCATCCCCAAGCTAATGGGATGATAGAGCGTTTCCACCGCCATTTAAAGGCCGCTTTAATGTGTCACAAGAGTTCTTGGTACCATGCCCTACCTTTCGTTCTTCTCGGAATCAGGGCGGCACTAAAAAATGACATCAAAACGTCAGCTGCAGAAGTTTTGTATGGGGAACCGCTACGCCTACCAGGCGAGTTCCTGGTGGCTAGCAATTCCCCTCAGACCGTGGACGATGATTTTGTTGCACAGTTGCGAAAACGGATGGCAGAACTTCGCCCCGTTCCAGCATCACGTCACACGAATTCTAAAACTTTCGTTTTCAAGGACTTACCTGATGCTACTCACGTGTTCCTCCGCGAAGATTCCGTTCGACGCCCTCTACAGCCACCTTATACAGGCCCCTACAGAGTGTTGAAGAGATCTGAAAAGACACTTACCTTAGACATTTCTGGCCGAAGATCTGAGGTTAGCATCGACAGAACAAAACCTGCGTATATTGCACCTGACCCAGACGGCAATCCGTCCCCTAACAACTTGGCACCGGAGCCCCCAGTCCTTCCGACTCTTTCACCTCCTATTAGCCAAACGGCCGTGCACAAACTAATTTCTATAGCAACGAGTGACAATAAAAGATTGTTTTTCTCAACACGGCTTGTTCTTTGTACTGCATCTTAATTATTTCCTCCTGCCGGCTCCCAAAATTGTATATAAAAAAAAACAAAAAGAAGCTAAGCAACAATGAATACTACGATTGTCTAATAAATAGGCTTAAAGATATGATATAATATATATTTTAATTTAAGAGAATGATTTCATACTCAGATCAGAGATACTTGACTTAGCAGCGACTCCAAAAATTGTTACATTTTGTTAGAGGTTAGGTAGGTTAGGTGATATAGCTAGATTTTCAAGATTTGATTATATCAGATATAGTATCATTTTAAACTTTTTGAAGTCGGTTCATTTTTCGTTAAAAACTTTTTATTTGTATAATGTAAAGTATATGACATAGATGCGTCAAAGCAATATAGATAAAAGACGTTGAGATTTTCGTCGATGTGCCAATCAGCCCTTTTACTTAGTGATTAAAGCATCTGGGCGCGAACGAATCCGGAAGACGTGGGTTCGATTCCCGCAGCGGCGAGAAACATTTTGTCCATATGTTCTACAAATTTAATTGAAATCTTCATAACCGTCAACCTGTCGCCGCTCTGGCATTTTAAGCCACGCGCCATTCCGCTCGAGCCGGTTCAGCGTGCTGTTCTAGCCGTGAGGTCGCAAGTGGGCAGTTCACCGGTAGCGTTGTTGTGGCGGAGGATCGTGTGGCCGACCGCGTAGTCCCTGCGCGGGTCAGCGGAGGCGGGCACGCGCGCCCTCACCGCCTCCGAGGGCGCTTTGAGCGCGCACATGGCGGCCGTCAGCACCACGCGCCCGCCCACCAGCGCCCCGCCGCAGTACAGGCCGCTGCCGGTGCGCTGCCCGCGGCTCGCGTCGCCTCCCTCCCTGCGCTCACCGAATGCCTCTATGCACCGAATGGCGATATTGGACATACTGTAAAATGTTACACTATGTCCAATATCGACGGAGGTGCTCTCTGTTAGATAAAATATCGGTTAAATTGTAAAATGTAAAATCGATGAGAAAACTAACCTGGGTACGTAAGTAAATGTTTGCACATTTGAACCACTTATTTAGCTACTGCGAAATATGTGGTTCAGATGTGCAGGAGTTCGAAAACAGTTTCACTGTTCTAAAAAATAATAAACCCACATTATTTCTAAAATCGTCGACTTTGAGAGAATGTTTTTTACCTAATAACACTAAAGATTGCGACGAAAAATGGGATTGCATTGCACTTTAAATTTCGAGTATTGAATTTGGACTTAGATGGTCGCCTTAATCGATTAAAATCAAACACTTAAGTGAACGAAATGTGCTCTTAAAAAAGATCAATGTAAAAGAAAGACTGCTACTTTTGAAAATTACAACTATGATATTACTATAGAAACTATGTGCGCCCAAAAAAAAAAAAACTAGAGAACGTCAATGTCCTGTTATTACCGATAACGCAAAGCGATAACTTATCATTTACTAAATTAAGCTACTTATTGGCTGCCCACACAAAAATAAATAATAACTGCTAGTATAAAAATTAAATGATTTCTATAAAAAAACGATATTGTATGGAAAAAAACCGGTCAAGTGCGAGTCGAAATTGTACGCCGAAGGTTCGCGAAAACTTGTAAGTACCGAAATTTAATTTTTCCTTTAGTTGTGCTGTAAAACTTTGCTTTTTGCACTATACTACATTTACTATAAAGGTTTTCAACCCAAAAACCTATAGGGTACTTCCGGTTGACCTAGAATTTTTAATTTTGGCTAAAAGCGAGCCCTTACAGCACAAGTGAAGGGAAAATTTCGAAAAATAAAAAAGTTAAATTTAATTAATTGAACTTTATTTAATTCTAAATTTGCCCATATCTTTTTATCGTTTTTCCTCAGGGCCTTGATTTTTAGACACCTAATAGGGACTATAGGGATATACTGAGGATCTATAGATACTGAGGATCTGGTATAAGTTTCAACTTGCTAGGTTCACCCGTTCCTGCGCAAATCAGTGGTGACACTCGGACAGACAGACGGACAAGAGAGCGATCTTATAAGGATCCTTTTTTTTAATTTTTGTTACTGCTCAACAAGTTGCGACAGGTACGAGTCACTGTCTCAATCCAAAAAAAACTAATAATCATATGGCAAATATAAACATTTCGATGGAATATCTTTTTCTCAAGAGTCCAAAAGCGTATTGGTCATCTTTCTAACTTTTTTGGAAATGAGTAATCAATATGGACTGAGATTAAATTAGAGACTTTATATTAAAGGAACTTTTATCGAAGTGTGATATTTTTAAATCTCTCGTTAAATTACAAAATTAAAAAAGGCTATATAAAATAAAATTTAATTTAATTTCAATAATGAAAAATAATAAATCAAAACTTAATATGTATTATATTATTACGACTTCACTTATTATTGATTATTTTTAAATTAACTTAAATAAAACAATTTAGAAACGCCAATATTTTAGATAAGTAGTGACTATATAGTGACTATAAATAAGGGCTATTAAATCAATTTTTTTCAAACAAAATCAACACAATGTAAAATATTGTAAGAACACTACAGTTGTAGAAATATCCTACTGAATGCATGCAAATAAATAATTTGATCACATATCACCTGTAGAGGGCCACGCACCACGTGCACTCGTCGTCGAACACCCTCAAACATGCTGCCTCTGTGGGGTGTTAGAGAAAAAACCCTCGATCTAGATTATTACACATACAAAAAGAAAACAAAATGAAAAATCTAAGTAACTTCGAGGGTTTTTTTTATTCAAAACGCGGAACTACTCGTTAACATTTAAAGGACACAGTTAAAGGAACGAAAGGCAACGGAAGACGTTGGAAAAAGAAGGATTTAAAAGATGCGTTAATTAAAGCTAAGGAATGGAATAGCCTGCCGGCGTCCGTCTTTCCGTCCGAATACAACGTAAGCGTCGTCAAAGCAAGAGTAAATAGGTTTCTACTGAGCTAGCGCTCTTACCATCAACGACTGCATCGCCACTTAACATCAGGTGGGATGGCAGTCAAGTGCTGGCCAGTTAAAAAAAAATTAAAGCAGCTTCTTAATTCTCCGTTATCTCGTACAGATTGTTTAAAAAGTTGAAATTTATTTGTTTTAAGTTTTTGAGTTTCAACAATTTGAGTTAAATTAAACAAATATTACCTTCAGGACTGAAACCTAATTGAGTTGTTTCTTGTGGGGCACCGTGAGCGACCTTCGAAACGACCATCAGTGTCGTTAAGGCCAACACCACAGGCCGTGCCCCACCACCGACAGCCTTCATTTTAGCTGTTTATCTGCGCACATACTCGTATACATTTATGCTATGGATTGCGAGATTGGAGTAAGTGCAAGAGGCAGAAAAACAATAGATCAGTTAATGAGGCATTACCATTATTGCATTACCATTACTCTTTGACATTTACCTTTAATTACAAGTAATCTAAATAAACCGTTATCAATTGCATTTAACGTCTTTTTCACAAACAATGAGTCTGGGCACGGCACGGGGAATAAAATTTTTAGTTAATTTTCTTTTGTTACGCTAAAGAAGTATATTTAGTAGTAGTTTTTTTTAAAACAAGGTTTGTCTTCACTGCATATTTCATTCGCGACTTTTGCATACATAAATTTATACATATACAGGTGTGCCATAAAGGTCTTTGTCAAATCGGAAGCGGGTGATAGGCTAGGACATAACAGTTATGAGAAAAATATAAAAAAAACTGTGTTAAGCATTTCCAAAATTAGGAGTGCCTGTGTTATGTTCAAATTATGACAATAAGAAATATTTTGATGGTTATTTATTATACTCATGAGAAGCTCTAATTTATAAAATGTGTGAAATTTATTAAGTAAGATCAAATTCATTGAGCTCGGTTCCGAGATCTGTATATATATGGTTTTATTATAGGAAGAGAAATATTTTAACGCAGCTATGGCTATTTCTGTACTTGACCTATTGGTTATTTTAAAAGCCTGTCCTAATTTCCTGAAGGGGTCGATTATTGAAAAATAATATAATAATAGTTAATGTAAAATATACTTTTATACTTTAGACATTTGTCTGCAATTAATTTTATATTACTAACGAAATTTATAGTTAGCGAAAATTAAACTTCATGGAAATGGTTGTCATGGAGAGCACGTGTCTATAATTGTTTAAAAACTTAGGAAAACATTTATAAACATTACGAAGATAATCTATCGTCTTCTGATCTACATATTAACCTTTGCAAATAAAAAGTCCTTGATTTAGCGTTTAAAACGAGCTTTTTACACTTGAGCTACTTGAGTCTTCATTTAATAGTTTATGAATCTGATTCATTATAAAGCGATTCTCTGCCCAATTTCGTAACTATCTCGCATTTTGTAGTTACTAATAATACATATAACTATATTATTAATAATTTATGTTATTAAATACTAAAACCACAAACAAACACTAACTTAAAATAAAAAACATACACAAAAACTTACAAATGAAAAATAGGCTCTGGAATACGATATCCTCATATAAATAATGATATATAAATATCTGGAACACGATATCCTATTTCCCTTGAGTTTTGACAAAATTAGGAGGAAAAATAGGATTTCGAAAACTTCTTCGATCTTTTCTTCACTCACAATTGAAACACGTGTATTCGAACAGACGTTGCTTAAGACTGGCTTATAATTACAAATAATTGGAAGACTAAACAAAGCTTATCAGTTTTCGTTCGACTGTTAAGAGTCAGTGTCCAGAAGATCACACGTACGCATGCGCCTCTACACTTTTACAAAATTCTATTTAACCAGTTAAAGTGACCACTTTAATTGGACAAGTACACACACCAGACTGCTTTGTACTTGAATATTGTGAAAACCCCGTTTGCGAAGAGAGAACGCGAACGCCT
This sequence comes from Iphiclides podalirius, assembly GCA_933534255.1. NCBI lineage: Eukaryota > Metazoa > Arthropoda > Insecta > Lepidoptera > Papilionidae > Iphiclides > Iphiclides podalirius. The sequence continues at coordinate 3,427 of OW152841.1, read as the reverse complement.
GCTGTTTCCCTGTGACCCATCGCCGCTGTCACTATCAATATTTCCTAATTCTTATCGGGCGTTGCGTGCATTTGTTGTTTATTATTGTGTTATTTATTTGGGTTTTACCAGCGGTCGCAGAGTTACATGACGTGTGCGTGGAACAAGATACCAGAGCGTGGTTGGTATCATATATTACGGGTTATAATAAAAAATAAAAAAATAAAATAAAAATACGCTACCTTTCAAATTGTACATTTACCTTCAAAATTTAAACAATTTTAACTATCTGTTGAAAAAAATTGTAAAATGGTTGTTTTATAAAATGGCTATTTTATATTTTTTATTTCTTTTTTAAATTAAAAAAACCAGCCAAGTGCAAGTCCGACTCGCGCACGAAGGGTACCATACTATTACGTATAACCGGGGAAAAAACATCTGCTGTATGGGAGAGCCCCACTTACATACTTTCTTATTCTTTTTTTTTTAGTATTTGTTATCATAACGGCAATAGACATACATCATCTGTGAAGATTTTAAATGTCCAACTATCAAGGTTCATGAGATACAGCCTGGTGACAGACGCACAGACGGACAGACGGACAGACAAACAGACAGACAGTAGTCTTCGTAATAGGGTTCCGTTTTACCCTAATTATGATTTTTGAAAGACATTAAAGTAATTAATTAGATGACTTTGATCATTCATGAAACACTCGTTCATGTCCTAATAACAATCCCGTTTTTCTCTTTCATAGCGAGTTTAAAGAAGTATCAATTCATACTGAAAACGCATAAAAACGACCTGCGTTGACCCATGTAGATTTTAGTGGCACAAATTACTATATTCTAAATAAAATGAATACAGTAAAACTAATACTTGTCCTACATGACAATGGAACCCAATGCTCGCGACACCAAATCCAATAACTCAAAAAATCGTTCGGGTACTGCTGGCTTACAGTCAGGGGCACAAAGGCGCGTTATCTCATCTCATTAAAAAATCCACGCTTTGGAAAACCCAAGAGGTAGATGACCACTGACCTTCCCTGACCAAAGTGATCTGGCTTGTTTATATAACGGATATACCGTTAAATTATTCTTTTAGTCGTTATTTATTTGGTTGATCGGTCGGTCGGTCGGTCGGTCGGTCGGGTTAGGTTAGGTTAGGTTAGGTTTTTTTTTTTTTTTTTTTTTTAAATAAATTCTACTCTACAGACACTTGGTCCGTTCACACCTTTTTTAAAAGTTGCGTAATTTTATTAATACAGTGTTGTTGCGTACTCTCTTAACTACATCGACTAAAACTAAAAGTTACAGCTACAGCAGTGAGGATTTTTTTTTTTTTTTATTATAAAAGAGTGCTACAAGGAGTATTACAATATATGTATATAATTATTCTAGTCCTTATGCTACGTGCATTCCGAGACTTCCGAATGCCATGCAGTTACCCAAAAGAGCCGGCAGGGCTCTCTTTGATCTTAAGTTTAGCTAGGCTGTCCGTAACCGCTGCGTTCCTGTCTCGGATTGCCATTTTTAAATTATAATCCAGTATAGCTTTGCTTCCAGCGCTCGTGGCTTCGCCTATGAATCTTCCCAAAGCGTCACTGGAGTCATCAGCGTAATAGACACAGATTGCAGTGTGTCTTGATACAGCTACCACTGCATGTTGCACACTCTCATGGAGTTTGATTTTTGTTGCCTGTGTCTTTACTATCACCACCGAAACCTGAGTTAATACCTGCGCTTCGTGGATGGTTAGGACTCGCGATCCCTTGCCAGAGCCAAATCCCTGGTTCTTAAGGGATTCTTTCTCCCGTTGAGTGTACACTAGATATAAGGTGTTTGGGGAGTTTTTTGGTATGTTGGCTCCAGCAAAGGTTTGACTAAATTTGGAACAGATTCTACATTATCAATTTGTTCATTTTCAACTTGTATCTCATGAACCTCTGTATTTTTACTTTTCTCCTCTACTGGTTTACGCCAAGCTTTATAAGACTTTTGTATATTTCGTTGCTTTTGCTCAAAATTAAATTTTTGCTTTTTCTCGCTTGCGCAACCTTCATCACCTTCATCTCTTTTATCAATATCATCTAAATTCCTTAATAAATCTATTGTTTCAACAATAGTTTCAATTTTAGCTATCCTCCATAGCTGTTGAATATTTTTAGGATAATGTCCTATGACATCGGACACTAATTGCTTTTCTGGTATTGGATATGTCAGCATTTGCGCTCTTTCGATTGCATAAAGAAAATGATTCACCATCGTGGGTGTGTATAACGATTCCACTTATTTTGTGCTAAGAATCGCCTTACTTTATTCTGTTTGTCCTCACCCCAAAATACTTTTAAGAAATCTATCTTAAAATCATCAAAAGTCTTCCAACGCTCATTATTGATCCGAGCCCAGTATTTGGCTTCGCCTGTCAAACACTCCTGTGCTATAGCAATTTCGAGACCTTCAGATGGTACTTTCTTTAAATAGTTTGTGAGATCTTCCAAAAATGTAACAGGATGTTTATTATCATTTCCTCCATATTTCGGTTTATCAATTGTTATATTGCTTACATTGTAAACAATATGTTGTTTTGTATCTCTTATATTAGAGGTGCTCGCTCTCAACACCTCACTTTGATTAATTTCTTTTATATTGGAAGTGCTCGCTCCCAACACCTCACTATGATTAATTTCTTTTATGTTAGAGGTGCTCGCCCCCACACCTCACAGTCATTATCTTGTATTTCTTGAACTTTGTTTAGAGTTGTAATCTTATTCTCCAACTCATAAAATTTTTCATTAAAATTTTTCACAGCCTTCTTAATTAATTTTTGTAACATTTTGATATCTTTATTTTGCTTTGGAACAGCAACTGATTTCTTGGGTTTTCCCATTTTTATTGCACTTCGCACTTAAAATCGTTCGATTAAACACTTTAATTAGTGTCACTTCAGTCACTTATAATTTCCCTTCAACTTCACTTGTCACTCTTAGTATCGGGTTATTTCAGGTATCTAGAACAATGTTTTATATTAAGCATCTCTACACCACCCCCAGGCTGTCAACCACCCCCAGCAAACACTATCCTCCAAGACACCTTTCCATTTCACGTACAACAAATTGTAGGCATATTAGCCCACTTCAACGTTTTAGTATTACGGCATGCTATTTCATATTCATTAGTATCCTGGTCACGGAACCAAATTGTAACTCACACCCCCCCTTTATTGTGTATATATAATTATAACTTATATATATTTTTGCCCCGTTATGTGAATAAATCATATAACATCATTACGTGACCAGGATAAATTATTGATCTTTCTAAAGGTAATAATTAGCCGTATGAAATATTATTGTGATCGTCATGTTCGGTAGGACCGCATTTACGTTGTGTTTATTTAGTAACTTGATTCTTTTAGGTGGATCTTGGATAGATAAATATTCAC